>ONZH01006039.1:0-40945 GCA_900303285.1 Rhinella marina
CATAAACCCGAAAATCTCTAGATCTGCATTAAGTCCCTGAGGGGTCAGTGTTCCAAATTCATATATTTTCCTTGATTCAGCCCATGACATCTGGGAAATATAGTCACCTCCCCTCCAATGTGGTTTAATTTTCTCTAATGCCACAAATATCAGACCTTTGGGGTCTTTCTTGTGGCAATCATTATAATGTTTCGATAGCAGATGTTTATCATAACCTCTACGAATATTATTTACATGTTCTGTAATTCTTTCTTTTAAACTCCTCTTAGTCCTTCCGATATACTGCTTCCCACAGGGACATTGTACCATGTATATCACTCCCACTGTATTGCATGTTAGAAAATCATTAATTTTCCATTCAAAACCATTAGAGGTAGACACCACCTTACTTATTTTTCTATTGTTACTGTTGGATCCTAACTTACAATTCCTACATTGACCACACCGAAAAAAACCTTTGATATTCATCCAACCCGTCATACTCCCCTTTCTCTTTCGTTGTTTCGTGGTTTTCGCTACTTTCAGACCTATTGGTGCAGTCCTAGTATAGGTTATCATGGGATTTTTAGGTAACAAATCCCCTATTACTTTATCGCTTAACAATACCGGCCAATGCTTTCTTATAATCATTTCAATTCTTTTATGTTGGGAGCTAAAAGGTAATATTAATCTAATTTTGTCTTGTTCTCCTTCTACTCTATTTTCATTTCTATTTTTATTTCTATTTCCGGTTGATTCAAAGAAAGACTTTCTTTTCATTTGTTCAACCTTTTTCAAAGATTTATTCACTACTTCCACTGGATAGTCTTTCACCAAAAAGGCTTTTGTCATTTGTTTAGCTTCCTCTTGGAAGTCTATTTCCTGGGTACAATTCCGTTTTATTCTCCGGAACTGATTCACCGGGATGTTTAACAACCAACGTGGGAGATGACAGCTCGAAAAACGTATATAACTGTTTCTCGCTACATCTTTTTGATGTGTTTTGCAGAGTAATTTTTCATCTTGAACAAATATCAATAAATCTAGAAACTCGATTTTTGTCCTACTTAATTTAGGGGTAAACCGTAAACCCCTATCATTTTCATTCAATGATGTTATAAATGTTTGTAGTGATTTCTTATCTCCGTCCCATAAAAATAAAATATCATCTATGAAGCGCCGCCAGGATACCAGACCGCCCCCTAGCCTCGGCCACACATGGTCCAACTCCCACTTGGCCATGAATAAATTGGCGTAGCTGGGGGCGAATCTGGTACCCATGGCGGTGCCCTTCCTTTGTAGCTAATAATCACCATCAAAATAAAAATAATTGTGTGTTAGTATAAACATTACTCCCTCTAGGATAAAATCTATCTGTTTATCCATAAGGTCTACACTTAGCTGTAGCATCTCCCTTAGCGATTCTACACCCTGATTGTGATCAATCACCGTATATAATGATGTAACATCTAGGGTTCCAAGGATCCAGTCCTGGCTATAATCCAAACTTTCTATTATCTTAATGATTTGTGTTGAGTCTTTGATATAGGAAGGTGTAAGCTTCACTACTGGCTGCAGTAATTGGTCCAGATATTGGGAGAGGTTCGATGTTAGTGAGTTTATCCCCGATATTATGGGGCGTCCCGGGGGTTTCTCTATATTTTTATGGATCTTAGGGATTGTTTTATTACCACTTTTTTACACAATCCCTAAGATCCATAAAAATATAGAGAAACCCCCGGGACGCCCCATAATATCGGGGATAAACTCACTAACATCGAACCTCTCCCAATATCTGGACCAATTACTGCAGCCAGTAGTGAAGCTTACACCTTCCTATATCAAAGACTCAACACAAATCATTAAGATGATAGAAAGTTTGGATTATAGCCAGGACTGGATCCTTGGAACCCTAGATGTTACATCATTATATACGGTGATTGATCACAATCAGGGTGTAAAATCGCTAAGGGAGATGCTACAGCTAAGTGGAGACCTTATGGATAAACAGATAGATTTTATCCTAGAGGGAGTAATGTTTATACTAACACACAATTATTTTTATTTTGATGGTGATTATTATCTACAAAGGAAGGGCACCGCCATGGGTACCAGATTCGCCCCCAGCTACGCCAATTTATTCATGGCCAAGTGGGAGTTGGACCATGTGTGGCCGAGGCTAGGGGGCGGTCTGGTATCCTGGCGGCGCTTCATAGATGATATTTTATTTTTATGGGACGGAGATGAGGAATCACTACAAACATTTATAACATCATTGAATGAAAATGATAGGGGTTTACGGTTTACCCCTAAATTAAGTAGGACAAAAATCGAGTTTCTAGATTTATTGATATTTGTTCAAGATGAAAAATTACTCTGCAAAACACATCAAAAAGATGTAGCGAGAAACAGTTATATACGTTTTTCGAGCTGTCATCTCCCACGTTGGTTGTTAAACATCCCGGTGAATCAGTTCCGGAGAATAAAACGGAATTGTACCCGGGAAATAGACTTCCAAGAGGAAGCTAAACAAATGACAAAAGCCTTTTTGGTGAAAGACTATCCAGTGGAAGTAGTGAATAAATCTTTGAAAAAGGTTGAACAAATGGAAAGAAAGTCTTTCTTTGAATCAACCGGAAATAGAAATAAAAATAGAAATGAAAATAGAGTAGAAGGAGAACAAGACAAAATTAGATTAATATTACCTTTTAGCTCCCAACATAAAAGAATTGAAATGATTATAAGAAAGCATTGGCCGGTATTGTTAAGCGATAAAGTAATAGGGGATTTGTTACCTAAAAATCCCATGATAACCTATACTAGGACTGCACCAATAGGTCTGAAAGTAGCGAAAACCACGAAACAACGAAAGAGAAAGGGGAGTATGACGGGTTGGATGAATATCAAAGGTTTTTTTCGGTGTGGTCAATGTAGGAATTGTAAGTTAGGATCCAACAGTAACAATAGAAAAATAAGTAAGGTGGTGTCTACCTCTAATGGTTTTGAATGGAAAATTGATGATTTTCTAACATGCAATACAGTGGGAGTGATATACATGGTACAATGTCCCTGTGGGAAGCAGTATATCGGAAGGACTAAGAGGAGTTTAAAAGAAAGAATTACAGAACATGTAAATAATATTCGTAGAGGTTATGATAAACATCTGCTATCGAAACATTATAATGATTGCCACAAGAAAGACCCCAAAGGTCTGATATTTGTGGCATTAGAGAAAATTAAACCACATTGGAGGGGAGGTGACTATATTTCCCAGATGTCACGGGCTGAATCAAGGAAAATATATGAATTTGGAACACTGACCCCTCAGGGACTTAATGCAGATCTAGAGATTTTCGGGTTTATGTGACAGTTGAGGAGGGGGGTTGGATGGAATGAGACATCAGAGTCAGACTGTGACGTTCTTCCAGCACTCTGACCTCTCCTTCCTACCAACCCATCTACTTCTATACCATCAGTAATGGATTTAGCTATTATCAAAAATGGTTTTAATTACTAGCAAAATTGAGTATAAATAAAAAGTCAGGAAATGCTCTTTTGGATTGTAATATTTGTATATATATATACATATCTTTTTATATGTCTGCATGGTATGGTTGGTGAAATATTATCTCAAGATTGTATAACATACACAAGGAATACTCTAATTTAAGTGAAAAGAAAAATATAAATTTTTTTCGGAAAAAACGCAAGATGGCTGTAAAAAACGCTGTAAAAAAAAAAAAAAAAAAGCAGTAGAAAAATGCAATAAAACGCATGTTAGTATGTATTGATGAATTAGGTGACACATTTTGAGGATTTAATGAATGTAATGTCTACCTTCTATGTTATATGGATATACAATTGTATTTGCATCTGATGAATAATTGGGAATCCGGTCCAGGCTTTTGCGGCATCTCTAGGTGTGGATAAAAGGAAGGTGTAATGGGGGATTGATATGGCTACTGAGGAAGGTATCTGGAATACCGAAACGCGTCTAGCGTCTACATATTCAATCCACCCCTGAATGCCGCATGAAGCAATAGAATAAGGAAAACTCTCTGCGCAACTAAGCAGTCCGTATTGCGATCTGACGCCATTATTTGGGATAGCAATTCAGCCGGAACCATCTAGGGCTGAGCAATTACCAGCCGGACGGAGTTACCGGCAGCGCTGAGAAATTATCAGCCGCATGAAGGCATCTGAGAGACCGGACTGAATTCCGCGTATCGCGAGACTTTCCTAGCGTGTCCAGAGACGCCGGCGGCATCGCAGAGCGGAGCGAAGGGGAAGGGTGAGTGCACCACCTTGATACCCCGATATAACTGAGGACCTCCGGAGGTAAATTGATATGTTACTAACAAGTTGTAGAGTTTACTTGCTGTTTGTATATGAAGGATGGATTCCCAATATCCTTAATGGAACTGTAACCTTCGGAATTATATTACTTGCTATTAATACATATGTATATGGAAGCAAAACCCAAGTGACAGCCAGAGTTATTTCTCCAGCGTTTATGAGGAGTATTGCGATTTAACATCTATACTGCATCGGAAGCTTCAATTTATATATATTTTTATATATATTTTTATATGTTTTTATTTATTTGTTATTAAAACCTCCAGTATTTTTCCAGGAAAGGTGTGTGCCTATCTACTTTTTGTTATATTAAATAATTGTTTATGACTAGAGATGAGCGAGCATGCTCGTCCGAGCTTGGTGCTTGTTCCAGCATTAGGGTACTCGTAAGTGCTCGATGCTCGGACGAGCATCTCGCCATGCTCGAGGAAATGGCATCTCCTGCATTTAGAATTTTTGGCGGCTATAAACTCAGCCAATCACAAGCCAGGAGACTCTGTGGTACACCCAGCATCACGTGGGGCCCTTACATGTTGATAGTAGGGGTTGGCTGGCCAGATCAGGTGACCCTGGAATATACTAGTGACGTCCGGCGGTGCTCGGCTCAGAGGCTGTCTGGATGTCGTTAGGGACATATCTGCTGCGTTTCAGGGAGAGTGTTAGGGCCTGGATTTAGTTCTCTGTTATGCAGGAGTGATCTCAAAAGAACCCAACAGCCCTTCTAAGGGCTACAAGACACTTTTTTTTGTCTCCTGGCTGGGCTGGCTGGCACTAGTAGTGCAGCTATCGCCATATATAACAGTTTTTTTTTTTACTGTTTTATCTCAGTGACACAAATCCATTTCATACAGCTGTGTGGTACCATTCTGTGTGTCACAGTTCAGCTGTCCAGTCACGACAAAGCACAATCCATATTTTCTGTCCAGGTGACCCATACTGTACGTCACGTAATTAAAAAAGGTCTTTTGCTCTGACTGATACAGCTACATTAGAAAAATCTGAGTGCGACATTTTTCTGGGTTGCAGTCAAAATAGCCACAGTCAGCAGGGGCTGAGTTTGCTCTCTGATATTTTCTGCATGTCATGTTAAAAAAAATAAAAAATAAAAAAATAAATAAAAAAATAAAAAAAATATTTTTTTTGTTGTTTTATCTCAGTGATACAAATCCATTTCATACAGCTGTGTGGAACCATTCTGTGTGTTACAGTTCAGCTGGCCAGTCACCACAAACCACAATCCGTATTTTCTGTCCAGGTGACCCATACTGTACGTCATGTAATTAAAAAAGGTCTTTTGCTCTGACTGATACAGCTACATTAGAAAAATCTGAGTGCGACATTTGTCTGGGTTGCACTTAAGCAGACCAGGTCTGCCTAATCTAATAGTTTCTGTGTAATTGCTCCATACTGCACGGTATGTAATAAAATACGTAATTTTGCTCTAACTTATCCACCTATATACAAAGCACAATCCGTATTTTCTGTCCAGGTGACCCATTCTGTACGTCACTTAATTAAAAAAGGTCTTTTGCTCGTACTGATACAGCTACATTAGAAAAATCTCTGTGCGACATTTGTCTGGGTTGCACTTAAGCAGACCAAGTCTGCCTAATCTAATAGTTTCAGTGTAATTGCTCCATACTGCACGGCACGTAATAAAATACGTAATTTTGCTCTAACTTATCCACCTATTTATTAACTTGTTCAGATTTAACAAGTTTGTGGGTTTCAGTACAGCAGGCCCATTATTTTTTTTGTATATGTAATACACTTATATACAGAAAATGTTGAACCCCAGGGCTAAGGGTCGAGGACGAGGGCGTGGGCGTGGGCATTCAATTACTGCAGGGGGCAGAGGCCGTGGTCCTGGGCAGGGTGAGACAGTACCTGCTGATGAGGGAGCAGGGGAACGCCGCAGAGCTACACTCCCTAGCTTCATGTCTCAACTTACAGGGACACGTGGTAGAGGACTCTTGAAACCACAACAGTGCGAACAGGTGATGTCGTGGATTGCGGACAATGCTTCAAGTAATTTGTCCACCAGTCAGTCGTCCACGCAGTCCACCCACGTTACCCAAGGGAGCACTCCTCTGGCTCCTCCACCTCAACCTCCTTCCCCCCAGTCTGCCCCCTCCCAGGAAAATTTGGAATGCGATCCGGTATACTCTGAGGAACTGTTTTCTGGACCCTTCCCAGAGTCACAAACCACTTCTCAGGTTGCTGCTGACTTCGTTCCCGATGCCCAAGTTTTCCAACTGTCGCAGTCTGTGGGTGATGATGATGACATTGACTTAGTGGAAGAAGTGTGTAAAGAGGTGTCGGACGATGAGGAGACACGGTTGTCAGACAGTGGTGAAGTAGTTGTCAGGGCAGGAAGTCCGAGGGGGGAGCAGACTGAGGAATCGGAGGATGACGAGGTGACTGACCCAAGCTGGGTTGATAAGCCGAGTGAAGACAGTGCTTCTGAGGCGGAGGCGAGTGCTGCACCAGAACAGGTTGGAAGAGGCAGTGGTGTGGCCAGAGGGAGAAGCAGGGCCAGAGCTGGTGCATCAGCAGCAACTGTTTCACGTAGTGAAGCTCCCGTGGCGAGGCCTAGATGTTCGCAAGTCTGGAGGTTCTTTAAAGAAATTGAGGATGACCGACGGACTGTGGTGTGCAACCTGTGCCACACCAGGATCAGCGGGGTGCCACCACTACTAGCCTAACCACCACCAGCATGCGCAGGCATATGAGTGCTAAACACCCCACTCAATGGAACCAAGGCCGTTCACCTCCTGCGGGTCCCACCACTGCTCTTTCCCCTGTGCAGAAAAAAAGTTCAGCCCATCTACATGCACAAGCACTCAACGTCCACATACAGGGCCACGCTAAATTTTTAATGTGCTCTACCTGCTACCATCGTGTAGCTCGGTCAATGTGTAGTCACAGCCATACAGGTGCATGCTAAATTTTTTATGTGCTCTACCTGCTACCGTCGTGTAGCTCGGTCACTCTGACCGAGTCTGACCCTGGGGCCGCTCATGTACTGCCCACTTGGAGGATTGCGGGGCCTACCTCGGTCATGGTTTCTCAGACTTACTATGCCTCTTCCTCCAACTCCTCCTCCTTCGAATTACCATCCAGCCTCATCTGTTCTCAGCCTATGTAAGTGTTCCTTGAGGTACAGTATATGTGGCTCATGTGCCTGATTATAGTATTTCTAGGTTCTATTGTCTTTCAAAGGTGTGCTAGCATATGTTCTGACTAGGGATGAGCGAACCGAACCGTAACAAACCAGATTCGTTACGAACTTTGAAAAAGTTCGTAACGAATCCGGTTAAAAAAAAAACCGCGACGCAAAACTGTACTTTTTTCACAGAATAGACCAGGATACAAGGGATTATTACTCCTATAATCCCTTGTATCCTGGTTTTCTGTGAAAAACAAGATGTGTGACGTCACCCCACAGCGCCTTAAGTGCCTGAGCGCTCCAACATCTTGTCAGTGCGTCGCCAGACATCAGAGAGAGAGGAGCTTAGTATTAGATAGAGAGAGAAAAGATATAGATAGATAGCCAAATAACTAGATAGATACAGGGAGTGATAGAGAAGAAATAGAAAGAGTTAGTGAGAGAAGCAGGAGAGAGGAAGAGAAAGCTAGATATAGAAGATAAGGTGATAGATAGAGAAAGAGGCTGAGAAATCAAGATATAGGTAGAAATAGGGAGAGATATGCATCTAAATAAAAAAATTGTGAGATCTAGGGAGAGATAGAGAGATAAAAAAAGAAATAGGGAGAGAAAAGTGAGAAAAGAGTCAGGACAGGTAGCATTCCTGTCCCGTGACCGATAGTACACGCTACACGTTGCTGCTCTGCTGGGTGCCGTCAACCCCGTTTAGCCGCAACAAACAAAGTTAAAAAAAAAAAAAGTTATAAAAAAAGTTTTTAAAAAAAAGTTTAAAAAAGTTATTAAAAAACGTTAAAAAAAATGTAAAAAGTTATAAAAAAATAAAGTTTAAAAAAGTATATATAAAAATATAATAATTTCATTTTCCCCCACCCAAATAAAAATATGTCCAAGCGTCCTACTTCCAGCACTTCACAGGAAAGGAATGTAACAGCAGGCGGTGAGGGTAGGAGAAGTGGCAGCACCAGGCCTGGTGGCAGCTGGGGTAACAGGCGTGGCAGCAGGGTGCAGCTACCCCTGACTGGGGTCATCCGACACCACCCTTACATGGGACGGTCAGCGAGAGTCCTCTGCCCCGTCCCCTGTTATTAGAATGCCACTCACCTTTGGGGCACCTTCTGCCAGGGAACTCTTGGGAAACCTTGATCTGCCCTGGGAGTCTCTACCACTTTTTAGTGATGAGGAGGAGGAAGAGGAAGTCCACCAAAGTCAGCGGGTGGAACGTACTGAGACTCCAGAGGAGGTGTTGGCTGTAAGCAGTCAACAGAGCCAGGGAGGGGCATCCTGATATCCTGTCCCAGCCACCGGAGGAAAGTAGCAGTGCTGAGTTTGATGATGATGTCGCTGATTGGACGTGGCGCCCTCAAGAAGCATTATCCTCGGCATCATCAGGGGAGGAAATAGAGGTGCCACCGACGCAACATCCCACTGTTGCAAGGAACCGAGGCACAAGAGGGAGGGGTAGAAGAGAAGCTACCAGGCAGAGATCACCCTCTCAAAGCCTTGGTCCTGAGAGGGCACCCTCAGGCAGCAGTGGCAGTCAACAGCCAGCAAGACCCCCCGTGGCTGTCAGCAAACCACGGTCCTCTGTTGTCTGGCAGTTCTTCTACCTGGGAAAAGATAAGCACATCGCTTTGTGCCTGCTGTGCAATGAGAGGGTCAGTCATGGTAGGGGTGATAATCTCGGGACAACATCGATGCGAAAAGCATATGGAAAGGCAACACCAACAGGCCTGGAAGAACCGTGACCCCAATACCACCTCCTGTCAGGATGCACCATACACTGCAGATCCCATCATGCAGCATCCTCTCAGTTGAACTCAGGGCTCGTCAGCCTCAGGTGCCAGCACCAGCACAGTGTCACTGCCATGTACACCGCTAATGAGGCAGCAATCCGTGACTGAGTCCATGGGCAGATGTCAGGTGTATTCCAGCAGCCATCCCATGGCCCAGAAACTGACCGGACACCTGGTTAAGCTGCTGGTGCTTCAGTCCCTGCCCTTCAACCTTGTGGACTCCCAGCCTTTCAGGGATTTCATGGCGTGTGCCCACCCCAGATGGCGAGTCCCCAGCCGCCACTACATCTCTGGCAAAGCTGTCCCATCACTGCACAGTTATGTGCAGAAAAAGGTTGGCGACTCATTGGGACTCTCGGTGTCCAAGACCGTGCACCTGAGTGCTGATGTCTGGTCCTCAAATTATGGGCAAGTGTTACTGCCCATTGGGTCAACATCCTCCCAGAAGACCATCAGGAAGTTGGCCCATTCTTGCCACTGTCACCTCCACGGTGCTTTAGGGGGCCAGCAGCGGGAAGCACAAATTCTGCCTCCACCACCTTGCAACCATCCGCCGCTTTGACTGCAGTCCAACCTGCCCCGGTGTCTTACCACCGCTGTCAGGCCTGGCGCTCTCAGGCTGTCTTCCATTTGGTGAGCCTGGGTGAACGGAGCCACAGTGGGCAGGAGCTCCTCCGGACCATCAGGGAGGAGATAGATCAATGGCTGACCCCATGTCAACTAATGGTGGGAAGTGTGGTAGCAGACAATGGGAGGAACATTGTCTCTGCAGTGCAGCAGGGAGGGCTGAGTCATACACCTTGTATGGCACATGTGATAAACCTCATAGTGCACAGGTTTCTTCGATCACTTCCTGCACTACAAGACCTTATGAGGATGTCACGGAGAGTGTGCAAACACTTCAGCCACTCCTACACTGCAAGGAACACCCTGCTCAGGATCCAGAGACAGCGCAGTCTGCCCCAACATCGGCTAATCTGCGACATGCCAACACACTGGAATTCTACCCTCTATATGCTGGACCGCCTGTACGAGCAAAGGTCAGCCGTTACAGACTACCTCATGGGGCAATCAGGCAGCTTCACGCCACACTGCGACTTCCAAGTCACACACTGGCAGATGATGCGTGAAGTCTGCCAATTGTTGATCCCTTTTGAGGACGCGACTCTGTTTGTGAGCAGGCATGACTATGGGATCAACGACATCATCCCACTCGTCCATGTTCTGGAAAGTGAGCTGAAAACTATCGTCAGTGAGGATTCCCAGGCCACCACTCCAAGGCTGAACATCGCCTTGAGCCCAGAGATGGATGAAGTGCAGATGGAGGGTGAGGAGGAGGAAGATGTCTACGCCCAGCCATTCCACACACCGCCACCTTTCTTCTCTGCCTCTCAATCACAGGAGGAGATGGAGGATGAGGTGGTAGAGGAAGAGGAGGAAGTCCCCAGCAGACCCTGGAACTATACCAAGGACAGTGGAGAGGAGAGGCGCTCATTGTCCTTGGTGCAGATGGCAAGGTGCCTGCGGGAGTGTCTCAGGAATGACAGCCGGATTGTGGACATCCGCCAGAGGGACCAATACTGGCTGGCCACCCTGGTGGACCCTCGCTTCCGCTGCAAAATGGCTGAATTTTTTCCGCCATCAGAGAGGGAGGCAAAACTGGGGTACTACCGGGACCTACTCACCAGTCAGTTGGTCTCAACTTACCAGCGAGACCAGCCAGGTTCCCAGACAACATCCTCTCGGGGGGAACCAGCGCGCTCCACTACCACCACCACTAGTGGAGGCATGAGAAGTCGCTACAGCCTCCAATCGCTGATGAGCGATTTCATGCAGCCAGCTGCTGAAGAGGGGACACAACACCGGACTCATGGCGTGGACCAGCATGAGCTCACCCACCAGGTCACTGCCTACCTGGATTGTACCCTGCCCCAAAGTGTCACCGACCCCATGCAGTACTGGGCAGAGAAACTGGACATTTGGCCTCAACTGGCAGAGTTTTCTTTGGCTCTGCTGTCCTGCCCAACCAGTAGTGTTGCGTCAGAGAGGGTGTTCATTGTGGCGGGTAACATCGTAACACCGCAAAGAACGAGGCTCTCTTGCCACAGTGTTGAGATGCTGACTTTTCTAAAGATGAATTGTGCCTGGATTACATCGGATTATACCACCCCCCTGCCTGATGTGAATGACTAAGTCATCAGTCACCCGTCTTGCATGGCAATCCGTGTGTCCAAGAAACTGACCTTAATATTCTAAATATGTGCCCAACATAAAAATCCGTAATTTAACTTATTAAGTAATGTTCCCCCCTTAGACCCCAAATTAAACAAAATCACCTTAAAAATTCCCTACCTAATTCGGATACATTTGAATAAACAGAACCCCATCTCCAAATTTAATGCCCATGGTGTGTTGGCCATTTAACATCTCCACACCAGCTTAATGCCTCACACCGGTGCACCGTCCAACCCATACCCCAAGAACAGTACCATCCCTAAAATAATCCCCACGACTATGCTTCACAAAGTGGGGATTTCACCTTTTGTGAACTATAGCCGTGGGGTTCTATCCCTGGCACCCGTGCCAAGGAACACTACTCACCGTTTTGTGAGCGGGTACTAACTGTTCTTGAGGTATTGTATTGATATCATGAGAGTAGTAAAATCTCGCACCGCAAATCCCGATGGGGTTCTTCTCTGTGCGAATGATTTCACGCCTCTCATGCAGTCACGCGTGGAATAAGGCTGTCTATGGGGTATATATCACGGAGGCTGCTGTCCTTCAACTGTGATATAAAAAACCTCCACAGTTAGTTACAGCAACAAACAGTTGCTGAAAGGCAAGTTAACTTGCCTTATTTACGGGTGCCTTTACAATGGGATGCTTTTTTGGGGTTATCTGCTGCCTAAAATCCACAGCGCATCATTGGCTGATTTTATGCCACCTTCAGTACTATGGGGCTGGACGCAAATACCCAGTTCAGCGCAGAACTGCGTATGTCCGGACGGCACCATAGTACTGAACGCCGTTTGGTGAACGGTATAAAAATGCCCTGTGGATTTTACTCAGCAGACCCGCAGCCACATGTGAAGGTACCCATAGGGTGAGGTTTTTTGGGAGTGACCAAAGAGAGGGCGGGAAGGTCACTCCCATACCCCATCAATAACTTTCTGTGCCCTTACTTGAACCAGAAACTTATAAATTGCCCGGATTATCCTTTAAAGGGAACCTGTCATCTCCGAAACACCCCCTAAACTAGAGTAAGTGTTGTATAGTATAAGTGATGCTGAATCCGAATATGTAAGTTTTATCTTCATACTCACTTCCATTCCGACGCTGTGCTCCCACAAACCTGCAGTAAAATGCACTCAGTGGACTCTTCTTTGAGTCCTCTCCATTATGTGAGTGAGCACCGGAGTCCACTGAGTGCATTTTACTGCAGGTTTGTGGGAGCACAGCGTCAGAATGGAAGTGAGTATGAAGATAAAGCTTACATATTCGGATTCGGCATCACTTACACTATACAACGCTTACTTTTGTTCAGGGGGGGTTCCGAGATGACAGGTTCCCTTTAAGCCAGCTGGTGACAGCACTAAAAAAACACAAAAGCATACATCCATTGGGTTGGGTGCTGCACTCGGTTAGGACATCAAACTGGTGTAACAAAGATATATATATATGTCTCGCCAACAGCCATAGGCCCAGATTCAACAGGTTTGACACCGGAGTAGTTGCGTCAATTTGTAAAGCGAGTGCCAGTGAGGTGTCCATTTCATGAAAATTGGACACGTATTTTTGGATAATGGAACTGGCGTAAAGCCTTCTTGAATCTGTGCCTTTTTAAATGTCCTTTCTAGACTAGCTGTAATGTTAGGTTTTTTTTTTAACGTTGACTGTCCTGTGCTGAACTCTACATCAACATTTTGTCATGTATAAAAACTGATTTTTACAAGCGTGCATATTCTTAGCTTCCAACTTCAGTTCTCTGTACTAGGCCCTTCTGGGTCCAAAAGAATATTGCTCCTACTAATGCCCCCACCGTCAATTGTCTATTTGGAAACATACTGGGTGCAATCAAGAGCTGCTGAAGCTGCCTCCTCAACTTGTCTCTTCTCAACCATACTGGCCAGGGTGCTATCAAGTGCTGCCGCCTACTCCTCCGTCAATTGTCTGTTCTCAACCATACTGGCCAGGGTGCTATCAAGTGCTGCCTCCTCCTCCTCCGTCAATTGTCTGTTCTCAACCATACTGGCCTGGGTGCTATCAAGTGCTGCTCCCTCCTCCTCCGTCAATTGTCTGTTCTCAACCATACTGGCCTGGGTGCAATCAAGTGCTGCTGCCTCCTCCTCCGTCAATTGTCTGTTCTCAACCATAGTGGCCTGGGTGCAATCAAGTGCTGCTGCCTCCTCCTCCGTCAATTGTCTGTTCTCAACCATACTGGCCTGGGTGCAATCAAGTGCTGCCGCCTCCTCCTCCTCCGTCAATTGTCTGTTCTCAACCATACTGGCCTGGGTGCAATCAAGTGCTGCCGCCTCCTCCTCCGTCAATTGTCTGTTCTCAACCATACTGGGTCCAATACAGTACTATTACTGCTGCTGGTTCCACTGTCAAATGTCTGTTTTCCACCCTACTGGGTCCAAGGCAATGCTTCCGGTGTTGCCAACTTGCACTTTGTGTCCTATGTCCCGTGTAATCACTTACACCTTGGCTAATGTGTTCTGGGGTGCACAAGGTCTAATTAAATGGTAAGCCTGTCTGTCTTCTGACCTGTGATGTCACTGAGACCACATCGACTTCAACGTAGCCTATTCTTGGGCTGGTGCCACGATCTACCGTGTGTTTTTGGTGCTCTGGCATGACATGGACTGCTCCAGTGGACATCTTCAATGCTGTCAAATGTTGTCGACCTGGCTGTCAACGACTATTTTTGCACTTTGATTTTTTCCACTTTTTTTCATTGTAATAGCAACTGCAACTAAATGAAACTATACCCTATCAGACTCCCACTATTGTAGCTGCAATTATTCAGCCGTTATAGCAAGGTTCGTTTTAGTTTCGGTTCGTACGAATCCGAACTTCACGAAAGTTCGCCGAACCGAACTTTTCAAAAGTTCGCTCATCCCTAGTTCTGACCTGTCTGTTTACCATTTTAAGTTTGCGTTACCTTCCCTGACCTCAACTTGTCCTCTAACCACATTTCTTTTGGTGATGCATAGAAGGGTGTTTGATCAGTCTTGGTAAGTAGTCTCTGAATGCACACTACTCCTATAGGTAGCAGCCTGGGGGTCCATGAAGTGAAGTGCAGGTCCTCGTACAGAGTAAAAAAGTGAATAATTTAAGACCACCTTGACCCTGATATATATAACTATATATATATATATATATATATATATATATATATATAAAAGAAAAAAACATCGGCAGCACAGAAAATCACAATGTCAAGGTGCACGCCCCAGGTCCGACAAAGACCATCCATAAACAGTTGCAAAAAGTTGGGCAGCACTCTCATATAAAACAAAAAGATCCTTTATTTACCCATGTAGAGGGACCGCGACGTTTCGGCTTGAGAAAGGCTCTAGTGCTGAGCCGAAACGTCGCGGTCCCTCTACATGGGTAAATAAAGAATCTTTTTGTTTTATATGAGAGTGCTGCCCATCTTTTTGCAACTATATATATATATATATATATATATATATATATAAATATAACTATATATATATATATATATATATATATAAAAAACTATATATATATATAACTATATATATATATATATATATATATATATATATATATATATATATATGGTTTCAGCAATTGTTTATCCAATGAGGTATTTACCAATTGTGCAAAAAAAAAAAAACTGAAAAGAAACAAAAAAAAAAAACAACAACACCATAAATCCACAAATCCATACACTTCTCACTCCACTCCTGAAATCATGATGACAAGATGACAAATCATCACAGTGAGTACACAGCCGAAAAGAACTGTTCTCAGGCACACTGGTGAGTATGGCATCTGCATTCTCACTTGCTTATTACAGCAAACTGATGATTACTGGATATCCATGCTTTTTACCCACAAAGACAAAGCCCCATGGAGGATGAAGCTAGTGCAGAAGGATGAGTCTGATGATGACCAATCATTGCAGTGGGGCGCACAGAGCTGGAAAGAACTCAAAGCAAAATTAAATATTGTTTTCTTGATGCCAAAGTGGGGAGCAGGTGGGGCAAAGTTTTTGTATTACCAGGATACACTCTATGCACAGTTCGCTGTAGCTTTCTGTGAGGAGATGACTGCTACCCAAGTGTTTTACCAGGAGTCACCTCTTTACTCCCTGTTTCATCGCGGTCCTTCTGCTGTCTTTGCTACAGCATGTAGCAGAAGCCCCAGCAACAGTCAATTCAGTTTGATAACCATGATAGAGTTATTATTTTAATGCTTTAACAACTTGTTTGGGCCTTAATGACCAAATTATTTTTTTCATTTTTTTTTAAGATTATATTCCATGACCTATAATTTTTTTGTGTTTCCATCAGTATGGCTGTACAAGGGCTTATTTCTTGTAGAATAATTTGTAGATTTTAATGGCACCATTTTGGGGTACAAAAATGTGCTAATTAACTGTCCTTAAAAATGATTTTAGGGATTTAGGTAATAGGACCTCAAAGGTAGTGTTTTCCAAAACACTACCTATACCACGAGCCACATAAGAAAGACAGCGGGAGATTAAGGAGGTTAACAAGTGGGTCAAGAACTGGTGTAGGAAGGAGGGGTTTTGGTTCCTAGAGAACAGGGCTGACTTCTTAGTCGGCTACAGGCTCTTTCATAGAGAGGGGCTGCACCTCAATGGGGAAGAGACAGCTATGTTGGGGGAGAAGATGGCTAGAAAGTTGGAGGAATGTTTAAACTAGGGACTGAGGGGAGGGTAATTACGTTATAGGAGGGGAAGATAGTGCAGATAGAGACCTAGGATGAGGTAATGAAACTGGGGGAGGAATAGAAGGAGGGACTAGAACAGTTCAGAAAGAAAGGTGTAGGGTAAAAAATATACATAAACCTCTTAACTGTATGTACACTAATGCCAGAAGCCTGACTAATAAAACTGGTGAACTGGAATTAGTGATGTGTGAGGAGGACTATGACATAGTGGGAGTAACTGAGACATGGCTGGATGATACCTATGACTGGGCAGTCAACGTACAGGGTTACAGTCTGTTTAGAAAGGATCGCCAAAACCGGAGAGGGGTCTGCTTTTATGTAAAGTCCTGTCTAAAGCCCACACTGCGGGAAGATATAAGTGAGGGACATGAACATGTGGAGTCACTGTGGGTAGAAATAAATGGAGCCAAAAACAATAATAAAATACTAATAGGACTTTATTATAAACCACCTAATATACCAGAGTCCACAGAAAATCTACTTCTAAATGAAATAGACGAGGCGGCAAAACATAATGAGGTCGTTATTATGCGGGATTTCAACTACCCAGGTATAGACTGGGAAACTAAAACCTGTATATCTCATAAAGGAAACAGGTTCTTGGAAATAACCAAAGACAATTACCTTTCCCAACTGGTTCAGGACCCGACTAGAGGGACGGCCATACTGGACGTAGTATTAACCAATAGACCTGACAGAACAACAGATGTGCAGGTAGTGGGACACCTGGGAAATAATGACCATAATATAATAACCTTCAAATTGTCATTCAAAAGAGTGTTTCTTCAAAAAAGCAAAATTTAGCCAACTAAGAGAGGCCATAAGCCTAACTAACTGGGACAAAGTCCTCAAAAATAAAAATACAGCCACAAGATGGGATATTTTTAAAAGCATCCTAATATGTAATTGTGAGAGGTACATATCTTATGGGAATAAAAGGTTAAGGAACAAGAAAAAACAATGTGATTGGTAAATAAATATAAATATAACTGTAAAGAAAGCAATAATTGACAAAAAGAAAGCATTTAAGTCACTAAAACAGGAGGGGAGTGAGGAAGCATTGGAAAGCTACAAGGAAAAAAATAGTAGAAGACAAATAAAAGCAGCCAAACTAGAGACCGATAGATTAATTGCCAAAGAGAGTAAAACTAACCCTAAAATGTTCTTCAATTATATAAATAGTAAAAATTTTAAACCTGAAGGTGTTGGCCCCTTACAGAGTAATGAGGGGGAAATTGCAGTGATGAGTAAAAAGCAAAGCTATTAAATACTTTTTTTCTCCACTTTATTCACTGAGGAGAATAAACTGTCAGATTAAATGCAGAATATAAAAGTAAATTCCCCATTAAAAGTGCCCTGTCTGACCCAGGAAGAAGTAGAGCTGCGTCTTAAAAAGATTAAAATAGACAAATCGCCAGGACTGGATGGCATACACCTCTGTATCCTAAGAGTATTAGGTAATGTCATAGCCAGACCCTTATTTCTTATATTTAAGCACTCTATACTGACAGGGAGTGTTCCACAATATTGTCACATAGCAAATGTGGTGCCAATATTCAAAAAGGGTCCAAAAACAGAGCCTGGAAACTATAGGCCGGTAATTTTAACATCTGTCGTGGGTAAACTGTTTGAAGGTTTTCTAAGAGATGCTATCTTGGAGTACCTCAATGAAAATAAGCAAATAACTCCATATCAGCATGGCTTCATGAGGGATCGGTCATGTCCAACTAATTTAATAATTTTCTATGAGGAGGTAAATTCTAGACTTCACCGTGGCGAATCAATGGATGTCGTATATCTGGACTTCACCAAAGCATTTGACTCTGTACCACATAAAAGGTTAGTATATAAAATGAGAATGCTCGGACTGGGGGAAAATGTCTGTGGGTAAGTAACTGGCTCAGTGATAGAAAACAGAGGGTGGTTATTAACGGTACACACTCAGATTGGTGCACTTTCACTAGTGGGGTACCACAGGGGTCAGTACTGGGCCCTATTCTCTTCAATATATTTTATTAATGGTCTGGTAGAAGGCTTGCACTGTAAAATATCAATTTTTGCAGATGACACTAAACTGTGTAAAGTAATTAACTCAGAAGAGGACAGTACACTGCTACAGATGGATCTGGATGGATTGGAGGCTTGGGCAGAGAAGTGGCAGATGAGGTTTAACACTGACAAATGTAAGGTTATGCACATAGGAAGGAAAAATGCAAGTCACCAGTACATACTAAATGGTAAAACACTGGGTAACACTGACATGGAAAAGGACCTAGGAATTTTAGTGAACAGCAAACTAAACTGTTGAAACCACTGTTAGGCAGCTGCTACCAAGTCCAATAAAATTATGGGTTGCATCAAAAGGGGCATAGATGCCTGTGATGAGAACATAGTCCTGCCACTTTACAAATCACTAGTCAGACCACACATGGAGTACTCAGTACAGTTCTGGGCTCCTGTGAACAAGGCAGACATAGCAGAGCTGGAGATAATTTAGGGAAGGGCATTTAAAGTACTAACTGGAATGGGTGGACTACAGTACCCAGAAAGATTATCAAAAATGGGGCTATTCACTTTAGAAAAAAGACAACTGAGGGGAGATCTAATAACTATGTATAAATATATCAGGGGTCAGTACAGAGATCTCTCCCATCATCTGTTTATCCCCAGGACTGTGACGAGGGGACATATTCTGCATCTGGAGGAAAGAAGGTTTGTACACAAACATAGAAGAGGATTCTTTACGGTAAGAGCAGTAAGACTATGGAACTTTCTGCTTGAGGAGGTGGTGATGGTAAGTTTACTAAAAGAGTTCAAGAGGGGCCTGGATGTATTTACGGAGTGTAAAAATATTACAGGTTATAGTTACTAGAGAGGGGTCGTTGATCCAGGGATTTATTCTGATTGCCTGATTGGAGTTGGGAAGGAATTTTTTTCCCCCTAAAGTGGGGAAAATTGGCTTCTACCTCACAGGGGTTTTTTGCCTTCCTCTGGATCAACTTGCAGGATAACAGGCCAAACTGGATGGACAGATGTCTTTTTTCGGCCTTATAAACTGTTACTATTTTACTATGTAAATATACATACGTCCCATTAGATGTTCTGCGGTGAATTGTGATTGTTATATTTCTTATTTTGGAGTGTAGAAATAGAAAAAAAGAATGTGTCTTAATTGCCGTTCTGAGGTGAATTATGTTTTTTTTGTTTTTTGTTTGTCTTAATTGCGAATTCACCGAAAAGCAAACATAAACTGGTAAACGTCCAAAAGTACAAAATTAGCTAACAGATTATATGTATGTATGGGTGCTAAAACAAAAAAACAAAACTCTTTGGCCCTGATTTATCACACCTTCACTCCAGAATTCTGTCTTCAAAAAGTCGCACGATAGGGCTTTTGCGACTTTTTTGCGCATTTTTTGGCGACTTTTTGCATGTGTACACCACTCACTCCAGTTTGTAATATGGGTGGAAAAGTGGGTGTGGTTAGCCATGTTAATGAGTTTCACTCCAGATTTATCATTGCGACTTTTTAAAAAAAGTCGCAAAATAGTCGCAATCCCACTCCAGGAGGAGGGTGGAGTAGGAAAAGTGGAGTAGCTTCTCTAGATAGAAGTGTTAGGTTTAAGGACAAGCCACATTTATCAAACAACCTGTGACGTTTGAGAAATGTGGCAGAAAGTACTTCAACACAGACTGAAGCAAAACTGACTTCAAATATTTTCCTAATGATAAATTCCCCCCTTTATTTCTATTTTGTTATTAAAACATGGGGTGGAGAGGTGCACCCTATAATACATACACAATTGGAATCTCAGTGTTCCCACAACAAATAAAGGGAACAAAGGTCCAGTGTATATTATCCAATCCCTTAATGTCTGGGCTGTGTGAATCTCCAAACATCCAGTATTTAATCGGTCACGACATGACCTAGATACAAATCTGGACTGGTAATGACACAACTTTGAGACCCAGGGATATTATGCAGGATTGTAGGAAAGATGTGAGTCTCAGTAAAACCATACACTTCACATCGATCCTATGTATGGGCTACACAGTCCCACGTCACAATCTGTAACAATTTCTGCATAAAAAATGGTAACTTGGTAACAAAATGCCTATATTGTAAATGGCCTCAATATGTTTGTTAGAAGCGTGTATTATAACTCAGCAATAGGGCTCTACGCGTTTCTGGATAAAAGATATCCTCATCAGGAGCCTGCCTCAATACACAAATAACGCCAACAAAACAAACAAACACAAACAATGAGCGCACGCGCCAACCACCTCTGTATGTGGCGGCGCCTCCGGCACTGGTGCGGCCGTGAAGCAGCAGCGGGAAGCGCAGATATAAAAGGATGTAGCTCCGCCCACATGTTGCGTGTTACACCAATCGGCGCCCGGCTGCCCGAAGGACCAGAGCGCTCAATCAGAGCCGCTCTCTGGACAGACCGGGGGCCGTCTCAAGCATAGGTTGACACAGCACTACAATAGGAATTATTACTGGGGCCCAATCGGCGGATACTCATAAAAGACAGGTCTGGCATAATAGTCAAACGGCTGGCCGTTAATAAGAAAGGTAACTAGAGATATGGCAAAGCAATAGGAGCGATGATGTACCGATCCACTCACTTACAGGTCCAGATATATTATCATCAGCGAGATGCCATATGGGACCGTATGTTACAAGAGGCAGGATACAAGAAATAGTAAATGTATAACACATTTACAGGTATCCCACCACTTGGTATACACCTGATGTAATATCATGGGTGGATGTATGAATAAAATAAATCCATCTACCATGTACACATGCTGTAAATCCATTTATTAAATATTCCACATCACAGCATGAAATACATTAAATGTGAAATTGATGTTAGCATTGAAAGTGCTGAAATACATCAGTGATGATGAACAAACCATATAAGTCAATCAGAAAATCTTTGATCATCAAATATGGTATACCACGGACACTGGGTCATAAGGGGTTAATTATATTAAGCTCAACCCATCACCAGGAAATGGAGATTAACCCATAGATGGCACATAGAGGGGAAGATTCTGGGGACTATTTATTAATTATAGTATCAGTAATTTGTTAAATGGTTAAATAAAACATGTATATGACAAATGGTCATTCAAGCCCTCAGGTCGTATAGTTCTCAGGCGGAAGATCCACTGTGTTTCCTTTTGGAGTACACATCTGTCAAAATCTCCACCCCTCGATGAAGGCCTCACTACTTCAATGCCTTGAAACCATATTGTTCCCTTTGTCTGGGCATGATGTTCTGTCATATGTCTGGCTATCGGTGTATCTGCCTCCTTCCAAATATCATTCAGATGTTCCCCAATACGTCTCCTGAATTCTCTAATCATCTTACCGACGTATTGGATACCACAGGAACAGGAGGCCAGATACACCAGACCAGTAGTTTTGCAGTTGATAAAAGTTTTGATACTGTATGATACCCTGGTTGTGGTACTCGTAAATAAACTGCCTTTTTTGATAGAATTACAAGCCACACAGTTTCCACATTTGAAGGTGCCCTTGGGAGGAATTGGAAGCCAACTCAGAGATCTTGGTATTGGCTGGTGAAAGCTGTGCACCAGCCGATCTCTGATATTGCAACCACGCCGGAATGTAATAGACGGGGATTCTCCCACCAGATGACCAATGTCGGGGTCAGTAAGTAAAATGCCCCAGAACTAGTGTCCCTGACAGCCTCGTGTGCAACATCAAAATTGGCGATTATCCTGATCTGTTCAGGATCCCCAGTTCGCTCTCTTGGGTTAAAAAGAGATGTTCTTTCACAACTCAAGGCATGTTGGTATGCATTTTTGAGGACCCCAGCCGGATAACCTCTGCGTCTAAATCTGCCCTGTAGATCTTTAGATGCCATCTGGAAATCACACATGGTAGAGCATGTAGAGCGTAGAGCGTAAATACTGACATTTTGGGATACCACATTTCAATGCTGGTGGATGGCAGCTCTCCCAACTTAGCAAACTATTAGTTGCTGTTTGTTTTTTAAACAGACGAGTCCCCAATGTGCCATCCGTGTTTTTAAAGATGGTCAAATCCAAAAATGTGATGTGAGACGGGTGTATCTCACTGGTAAAGAATAATCCCCAGTTATTAGTATTCAGTCTGGACACGAAGGCCTTGAATTTAGTCTCATTGCCCTGCCACAGGATCAGGACATCATCGATATATCTTAGCCACAAGACAATCGATGATGTCCATTCCAAAAATTTGTCATCCGAGGTGATTTCACGTTCCCAACTACCAAGATATAAATTTGCAAAAGTTGGGGCGCAGGGGCTACCCATGGCCACTCCTTTTAATTGATGATAATATTTATTGTTGAAAAGGAAGGTATTGTACTCCAAAACAAATTTCATCAGTTCAAGCACAAACCTATTGTGTTGGTGATACTGAGTGCCCCTTTCTTGTAGATATCTCGAAACCACCTCGCACCCTCTATCATGTGGAATAGAGCTGTATAAAGCCTCCACATCCAAACTAGCCAGCATGGTGTCAGATTCAACATGGATGCCATCAATCCTTTTGATGACATCCATGGAGTCCCTCACATATGAGGGTAAAGCTGTAACAAATGGTCTCAAAATTTCGTCCACATAGGTACTTATTGGATGCGTCAGACTGTCAGTGCCTGACACAATGGGTCTGCCCTTCAATGGGTGCAGACCCTTGTGGACCTTCGGGAGACCATAAAAACATGCTGCTAGTGGATGTGGAGGAAGGACAAACCCAAATTCAGCTTTGCTGATAAGTTTAAACTGAAGGGCATTGGATAAGATCGTTTGGAGTTCCTTACGATCGGCTAGCAGCGGGTTAGAAGTTAACACTTGATAGCAGAGGGGATCATTAAGAATGTTAGTGCACATATCAGTGTACTGTTTGTGGTCCATGATCACTATATTATACTATATTTTGATCACAATTGAGGGGTCAGACTCTAACTGCTTGAGTGCTTCACTTTCCTCCGAAGTTAGGTTAGTAGCCCCAAATCTAAGTCCCTCCAATAACCTCATTTGGTCCGTGACCACTTTTAGGAAGACGTCACATACTGTGTTGTCTCCAGTCGGTAGAGACTTTTTGTTGTCTTCAGTTTCAATGAGGTAAATTGACCTTCTCCAAGGCCCCTATTCCACTTCTGTCCGGAGATCTGCTAATAGCCGTACATCTGCAAGGTCTTTAATATCGATCCTCATTTGTTCGCACTCTGCTCTATTGTGTATACAGAAAAACTTTCTCCACTTGAGCTTGCGAACAAAAAGGTTAAGGTCTTTTACCCAATCAAATAAGTTAAACTTGTTGGTGGGTACAAATGAAAGCCCTCTACTGAGTACCTTAGTCTCAGCACTACTCAGTGTTCTACTAGATAGGTTTATAATTTGCATATCATCCGAGGAGTGCTGATATGTACATACAGTGTTCATTTTCTGTCCCTCAAAAGGTAATCATAGAGGGGCCGGCCACGCCCTAAACAATTGCCTCAGGATCGAGACCCTCTGCCACGTCTACCCCTAGAGGGTCTGCCTCAGGTTACTCCTGACTGAGTGATAGATGGAACAAAGACTCGACTGAAAGTACCCTCTGTTTCTCCTTCAGATGAGAATGGTTCAGTATCCTCTTCAAGGGCCTTACTTGGTTTCTGACTGTAGTAAAAAATATGCCCCTCTTTAAAGTCCATGGTATCTCTCATATACTGAAAGTGTTTCCGCTCTTTTATTTGGGCAGTGAAACGTTCAATGGGCTGTTGTAATGCCTGTTCTTTTCGCAAAAACTCAGAGTGACTAGAGAAGGTTTTAATTCCCTCAATCTGTTCCTGAAGAGAAGCGTTATTTTTCTCATAAACACTACGTTCTTCCTCTAATAAAAGGGACATTAGATGAAGAGATGATTTAATAGACTCCCTTTCCAATTTTTTAAGGAACTCAGAAGAAGGTATACGAGGTACAGGCATTAATGGAATCCTAAGACCACGGGGTACTATGCCCAACTTCAGATATGTTTCTAGCGTTTGTATTTCCTACCAACCCCTAATATGGTCCTTATATGTATTAGATAATGTTTTGTCTCTCCACTAGAGATGAGCGAGCATACTCGTCCGAGCTTGGTGCTCGTTCGAGTATTCGGGTACTCGTAAGTGCTCGCTGCTCGGACGAGTATCTCGCCATGCTCGAGGAAATGGCAACTTCTGCATCATGCTTTTTTGGCGCCTATAAACTCAGCCAATCACAAGCCAGGAGACTCTGCGGTACACCCAGCATCACGTGGGGCCCTTACATGTCGATAGCAGGGGTTGGCTGGCATGATCAGGTGACCCTGGAATAAACTAGTGACTGGCCGCAGTGCTCGGCTCAGATGCTGTCTGGATGTAGTTAGGGATAGAGCTGCTGCGTTTCAGGGAGAGTGTTAGGGCCTGCATTTAGTTCTCTGTTAGGCAGGAATCACCCACAAAGAACCCAACAGCCCTTCTAAGAGCTACAAAAAATTTTTTTTTTGTCTCCTGGCTTGGCTGGCACTAGTAGTGCAGCTATCGCCATATGTAACCCCCTTTTTTTTAATGTTATATCTCAGTGATACAAATCAATTTCACACAGCAGTGTGGAACCATTCTGTGTGTAACAGTTTAGCTGTCCACTCACGCCAATCCGTATTTTCTGTCCAGGTGACACTTTCTGTACGTCACTTAATACAACCAAGTCTTTTGCTGCCTGTCACGTATATAGCTTGATCCCAAAAATCTCTGTGCGACATTTGTCTGGATCGCAGTCAAAAGAGCCACCGTCAGCAGGGTGTCAGTTAGCTGTACGATAGTTTCTGCACGTCACGTTCCAAAAAAAACAAAACTACGAAAAAAATATATAAAAAAATATTTTTTTTGTTGTTTTAGCTCAGTGATACAAATCCAGTTCACACAGCTGCGTGGAACCATTCTGTCTGTAACAGTTAAGTACACTAACTCCAATCCGTATTTTCTGTCCAGGTGACACTTTCTGTACGTCACTTAATACAACCAGGTCTTTTGCTGTCACGTATATAGCTTGATCCCAAAAATCTCTGTGCGACATTTGTCTGGGTCGCAGTCAAAATAGCCACCGTCAGCAGGGTGTCAGTTAGCTCTACGATAGTTTCTGCACGTCACGTTCCAAAAAAACAAAAGTACAAAAAAAATATATATAAAAAAAAATATATATAAAAAAAATAATTTTTTTGTTGTTTTAGCTCAGTGATACAAATCCATTTCACATAGCAGTGTGGAACCATTCTGTGTGCCACAGTTCAGTACACTCACTACAATCCGTATTTTCTGTCCAGGTGACACTTTCTGTACGTCACTTAATTCAACCAGACTGAACAAGTTTGTGGGTTTCAGTACAGCAGCCCATTTTTTTTATTTTTTTTTTTATATAATACACTTATATACAGAAAATGTTGAACCCCAGGGCTAAGGGTCGAGGACGAGGGCGTGGGCGTGGGCATTCAATTACTGCAGGGGGCAGAGACCGTGGTCCTGGGCAGGTTGAGGCAGTACCTGCTGATGAGGGAGCAGGGGAACACCGCAGAGCTACACTCCCTAGCTTCATGTCTCAACTTACAGGGACACGTGGTAGAGGACTGTTGAAACCACAACAGTGCGAACAGCTGATGTCGTGGATTGCAGACAATGCTTCAAGTAATTTGTCCACCAGTCATTCTTCCACGCAGTCCACCCACGTTACCCAAGGGAGCACTCCTATGGCTCCTCCACCTCAACCTCCTTCCCCCCAGTCTGCCCCCTCCCAGGAAAATTTGGAATGCGATCCGGCATACTCTGAGGAACTGTTTTCTGGACCCTTCCCAGAGTCACAAACCACTTCTCAGGTTGCTGCTGACCTCGTTCCCGATGCCCAAGTTTTCCAACTGTCGCAGTCTGTGGGTCATGATGATGATGACAATGTTAAGTTAGTGGAAGAAGTTTGTAAAGAGGTGTCGGACGATGAGGAGACGCAGTTGTCAGACAGTGGTGAAGTTGTTGTCAGGGCAGGAAGTCCGAGGGGGGAGCAGACTGAGGAATCGGAGGATGACGAGGTGACTGACCCAAGCTGGGTTGATAAGCCGAGTGAAGACAGTGCTTCTGAGGCGGAGGCGAGTGCTGCACCAGAACAGGTTGGAAGAGGCAGTGGTGTGGCCAGAGGGAGAAGCAGGGCCAGAGCTGGTGCATCAGCAGCAACTGTTTCACGTAGTGAAGCTCCCGTGGCGAGGCCTAGATGTTCGCAAGTCTGGAGGTTCTTTAAAGAAAGTGAGGATGACCGACGGACTGTGGTGTGCAACCTGTGCCACACCAGGATCAGCAGGGGTGCCACCACTACTAGCCTAACCACCACAAGCATGCGCAGGCATATGAGTGCTAAACACCCCACTCAATGGAACCAAGGCCGTTCACCACCTCCTGCGGGTCACACCACTGCTCCTTCCCCTGTGTCACTCGCTGCCTCTGCTAGTCAACCCCCTTCCCAGGACCCCGGCACGAGCGCCTCCCACCAGAAAACCACACCTTCGCCTCCACGATCCTCCACAGTGTCCACCAATGTGTCCCAGCGCAGCGTTCAGCTGTCTTTACAGCAGACGCTGGAGCGCAAGAGGAAATACAGTTCCACCCACCCACATGCCCAAGCCCTCAACGTCCACATCTCCAAATTGCTTAGCCTGGAGATGCTGCCCTATAGGCTGGTAGAGACCGAGGCCTTTCGCAATCTCATGGCGGTGGCTGCCCCTCGGTATTCGGTCCCCAGCCGCCACTATTTTTCCCGATGTGCCGTCCCAGCCCTACACCAGCACGTGTCACAGAACATCATCCGTGCCCTGATCAACGCTGTTTCTGAGAAGGTCCACCTAACCACGGAAACGTGGACAAGTGCTGCCGGGCAGGGACACTATATCTCACTGACGGCACATTGGGTTAACTTGGTGGAGGCTGGGACCGAGACTAACCCTGGGGCCGCTCATGTACTGCCCACACCGAGGATTGCGGGGCCTACCTCGGTCATGGTCTCTCAGATGTACTATGCCTCGTCCTCCGACCCCTCCTCCTTCTCCACCTCCTCCTCCGAATTACCATCCGTGGGCACGGCGCCTTCAGTCGGTAGCTCTAGGCGCAGCAGCAGTGCCGTGGGTAAGCGCCAGCAGGCGGTGCTCAAACCGCTGAGCTTAGGTGACAAAAGGCACACCGCCCAAGAGCTGTTACAGGGCATCACGGCGAAGACCGATGTGTGGCTGTCACCGCTGAACCTCAAGCCAGGCATGGTTGTGTGTGACAATGGGCGTAACCTGGTGGCGGCTCTGCAACTCGGCAGAGTGACACATGTGCCATGCCTGGCCCACGTGTTCAATCTAGTAGTTCAGCGGTTCCTCAAGACATACCCCAATCTGTCTGATTTGCTCACCCAGGTGCGCCGCATCTGTGCGCATTTCCGCAAGTCGACCACAGATGCTGCCACTCTCAGGGCAGCGCAGCGCCGCGTACAACTGCCCGCTCACCGACTGTTGTGCGACGTGCCCACGAGATGGAATTCGACATTAAACATGTTATCCAGAGTTTACCAGTAGCGCAGAGCGATTGTAGACTGCCAGATGTCAACTTCCACAAGAACTGGTAGTCAGGTCAGTCAGATTCCTCAAGTCTACAATGAGGAGTGGACGTGGATGTCTGATATCTGCCAGGTGTTGAGCAACTTTGAGGAGTCAACACAGATGGTCAGCGGGATTCCGCCATTATCAGCATAACCATCCCGCTGCTTGGCCTGTTGAAAAACTCACTGCTCAGCATCAAGTCGGATGCTTTGCGCTTGTCACAAGAGACGGTGGAGGAAGATACGTCGCTTGATAGCCAGAGCACCCTCAGGTCTGTTTCTCAGCGTGTATCAGAGGAGGGGGATGAGGATGAGGAGGAAGAGGAAGAGGAGGAGAATGTCGGCGAGACAGTAGAGGGTACCAGTGCTCAGTCCTTAACTCTTGAGCGTGTATGGGCTGAAGAGGAGGACTTGGAGGAGGAGGAAATGGAGAGTCAGGCCAGTGAGGAGAGGGAATTCTTGCGTGTTGGGACTCTGGCGCACATGGCAGACTTCATGTTAGGCTGCCTATCCCTTGACCCTCGCGTTAGAAGAATTTTTTCAAACACCGATTACTGGGTGTTCACTCTCCTGGACCCACGGTACAAGCAGAACCTTTCCACTCTCATCCCTGCAGAGTAAAGGAGTATGAGAGTGAATAGATATCAACAGGCCCTGGTGCACAAGCTGAAACAATTCTTCCCATCTGACGCCGCTAGCGGCATAGGGCATGGTTCTGTGGGCCAAGTAGCGGGGGAGAGGAGCCGAGCAGGCAGTTTGTCCAGCACTGGCAGGGGAACGCTCTCCAAGGCCTTTGCAAGTTTTATGTCACCCCAGCAAGACACTGTCACCTGTCCCCAGTCTAGGCAAAGTAGGGGGGAGCTGTACAGAAAGATGGTGAGGGAGTACCTAGCTGACCATACCAACGTCCGTAGCGATCACTCTGCTCCATACAACTACTGGGTTTCAAAGCTGGACACGTGGCCTGAACTGGCGCTGTACGCCTTGGAGGTGCAGGCCTACCCTGCCGCTAGCATGCTGTCAGAGCGGGTATTCAGTGCAGCTGGTGGCGTCATCACCGATAAGCGTACACGCCTGTCAACTGACAGCGCTGACAGGCTGACGCTTATTAAAATGAACAAAGCCTGGATTTCACCGGAATTCAAATCTCCTCCGGGGGAAAGCAGCTAAAGATTAACATTACTTATGTATCCGATTTCTCTTCTCTTCTCCTCCTACTCCTCCTCCTCCATGTCGTCTTTGCCTAACGCTGACTAAAAAAAACATTTTTTAGAGGTCCAACTGACACTCTTTTACCACAATTTTTCAGGAGGGCCCCCTACAGGCCCTCTCTTCAAACAATTTTTCCAGAGGTCCACCTACAGGCCCTCTCTCCAAATAATTTTTCCGGAGGTCCACCTACAGGCCATGTCTCCAAACAATTTTTCCGGAGGTCCACCTACAGGCCCTCTCTCCAAACAATTTTTCCAGAGGTCCACCTACAGGCCCTCTCTCCAAACAATTTTTCCGGAGGTCCACCTACAGGCCCTCTCTCCAAACAATTTTTCCGGAGGTCCACCTACAGGTCCTCTCTCCAAACAATTTTTCCGGAGGTCCACCTACAGGCCCTCTCTCCAAACAATTTTTCCGGAGGTCCACCTACAGGCCCTCTCTCCAGTTCCAGTTTCCAGTTTTATTTGCGCAAACTGAGTAAATTTCTTTTTGGGATAGGTGTGAAAAATAATATTACCTGCGTATCTATATTGCCCAACATTGGGTACGGTAGCAACAAGAAGAACAAACACATGCTGCCCACATGGTTCCGCAAAATCCTGGTCCACAATGTCAAGGAGCTCGAGGTTCTGTTGATGAGCAACAAGTCCTTTTGTGCAGAAATCGCCCACAACGTCTCCTCAAAGAACCGAAAGACCATTGTGGAGAGAGCGGCACAGCTCGCCATCAAAGTGACGAACCCCAACGCCAGACTGTGCAGCGAAGAGAACGAATAAATATCTCTGTGGTTATTTGTGCTAAATAAAAGTTAAATAAACACAAAAAAAAAATTGATCTGTTCCTGTGCCTGATCCACTCAAGTTGAATCTGTCCCATCATGAGAAAGTCCCCCCCAAGGAGTCCCCACCGTAACTTGCTTCCCATACAACTTCCTCACCCCCCGACACCTGTGTCTCGCCATTGTCCACCACCTCCTCAGACAACACTGGTAAATCCCCACTGTCAGCAAAAGGTCTTGCGAATTGGGGCAGAGAATGTTCTGGGGTAGCACATCAGAGAAGGGGTGACTATGGGATTCCAGGGAGTAAGTGACCACATGCAATCTCCATCCAAAAAGTCATACTGAGGCTCACCACCATGCTTTACACTGCAATCCTATTACTGAGGCTCACCACCATGCTTTACACTGCAATCTTATTGAAAGACAAACAATCAGGGATTAACCGCCAGGTTGTCAGGCAGCATTTTTAAGTGGGTCACCATTACCGTGTCCCTGAAAATTGCCTTGGGGTCATCGCCAGACTATTTTTTATGAAAGGCCATGGAGTTCTATACACACAGTGCTGACGGAAGCCCATCAGCCTTTCTAAACACAATTGAATCTGTCCCATCATGAGAAAGTCCCCCCAAGGAGTCCACAATGTAACTTGCTTCACTTTCAACTACCTCACTCCCTGACACCTGTGTCTCGCCATTGTCCACCACCTCCTCAGACAACACTGGTAAATCCCCACTGTCAGCACACTGAGACTGCAAAAGGTCTTGCGAATTGGGGCAGAGAATGTTCTGGGGTAGCACATCAGAGAAGGGGTGACTATGGGGTTCCAGGGAGTACGTGACCACATGCAATCTCCATCTAAAAAGTCATGCCACACTTGATCGAGCTCATAATTGACAATTGTACCGGTTGATGCAAAATTTTTTGTTGGGGTCCTGCGTCATCATTCTAACTACATCCGACTGTTGTCACCACCACACACGCTAGCCCAGGGGGCACTCCTCTGGCTCTTCCAGCTCAACCTCCTTCCCCCCAGCCTGCCCCCCCACCTACAGGCCCTCTCTCCAAACAATTTTTCCGGATAGCTGCCATATACGGTATTAAACTGAGTAGTATACATAGAACACATACCACACTTGATCTATACTGAACGTCACTTTTAAAAATACGTCATTTTCCTCTCTTTCTCTCATTTGTCTGGGTTGCAATTAAGCAGACCAAGTCTGCCTAATCTAATAGTTTCCGTGTAATTGCTCCATACTGCACGTCTTTTTCCTCTCTTTCTCTCTCTCCAAACTATTTTTCCGGATAGGTGCCGTATACGGTATTAAACTCAGAAGAATACATACCGTACCGGTTGATGCTAAAGTTTTTCCAAATCCATTCCGGCTGTTGTCACCACCACACACGCTAGCCCAGGGGGCACTCCTCTGGCTCTTCCAGCTCAACCTCCTTCCCCCCAGCCTCCCCCCCACCTACAGGCCCTTTCTCCAAACAATTTACCTGGATAGGGGACGTATTAGATATTATACTGATTTTTGTTTGTTCCTCTTTTAATTGGCTCCTGACCTGTGATAGGCAGAGCATGGACACGTCCCCTTAGCTGCAGTAGAAAAGACACTCCCCTGGCCAGAGCAAGCTCTTTTTCCTTTTCCGTGTTCGAAAAATCCATGAACTATATGGTCCCAAGATAGGGGACGTATAAGATTTTAAACTGAGAAGAATCGATACCTCACATGCCCCACTAGGAGAATTTAGGGTAATGGTGGGATTAGGCAGCCTCAGAGGCATCCATGCATGCTGCCCCTGCTGTTTCCTGTCCATTTCCGTGGTGTTTCCATCATTTTCTGAGGTTTCCAGGTTTTCACCCAGCCTTCCCTAGGCAGAGCCTTGGTCCCCTGCAAAAAATGCTTGAGTCTCCCATTGACTTCATTGGGGTTCGTTACTCGAAACGAGCACCCGAGCATCGGGAAAAGTTCGACTCGAATAACGAGCACCCGAGCATTTTCGTGCTCGCTCATCTCTATTAATAAACTCTACTATAATTCATTCAACTGTTCCAGTGTCTATTTGTCTTCTCTCCCTTTTTCCTCTCTTTAATTTAGTATATTAAACCCACAACTTCAGACAGTAAAATAATTGAGAGGAATAAGGTACCATAATTAGTTATTCATATGTTGTTCAATCCTGTTTTTTCTCGTTTCTCTCTTTCCTCTCCCTCCAATCCAATGAAGGAGAAGGACCGGCACTCTCAAATGTATTTCTTATGCTTGCTTTATTAGTCACATAACTGTGACGCGTTTCAGCACTTTACGTGCTTTCATCAGACAGTGTATTACAAAAGAAAAAACAGGGTTTAAATAGCCCGCCAAACAACAAGTTGGTGATGTCATGTTGTCATGATAACCAATAAACAAAACAGGTGAACAAGGCAAAAACAACTCAGTGGTCATAATAAGTCATGAAGAATCCATCATGAAGAGAGGAGATCCCTTATTAATTCCGCTGAAAAAATAAATAAATATACATAATGTCAATCACAGGTATAGAACAATTTTATAAAAAGCTGCTGATTTCATACTCTCTATTGAGGCCCTTTGGTTCCAACGTTTGTAAACGGTGGATGCAGTATGCCTCTCGTCTCATTAACATTTTGTTCCTATCACCTCCACGTCTTGGTTGTGGTACGCTCTCTATGATCTGGAAATGTAATTGCGCTATTGTATGTCTTGCTTGATGAAAATGGTATGGTTTTGGCCATATATATTACCTATCCAAATGGAGGACTTGTGCTTTGAAAATCTGTCTTTCATGCGCATAGATGTTTCTCCTAGATACATTAAGCCGCAAGGGCAATTGAGAATGTAAACAATATATTTACTGTCATATGTGAACATGTCTCGTATTGGTATCTGTTCCCCTGTGTGGGGGTGGCTCAAAAAACTCCCTTTTAAGACACTGGAACAATGAATGCAACCTAGGCACGGGAAAGTGCCTTGTCTAGAAGTAGACAAAGTACTCTGTTTTAATACAGCTTTATTGCTCCCAATATTCGCCCTGATGATTTTATCTCTTATACTTCCAGCTTTTTTATAACAGATCATAGGAGGGGTTTTGAATTCCTCTATCTGCGGGTATGATTTGGACAAAATATTCCAATGTTTATTTATGGTGGTCCTAACTTTATTAAACCATGGATGGTATTGTACAACAAAGGGTATACGTGGTTGTGTGTGTCTGTTCTTCCTTGCTGGAGGGTTTTCTACTTTATCCCTTTGTGTCTGCAGTAAGTCAGGAGGATAACCTCTCTTTTGAAACTTAACAGTCATTTCATTTAATCTATTTGGGTTTCAGGATCACTGATTATTAGTGATGATCGAGCACCTCGATTGTGTGTGTCTGTTCTCCCTTGCTGGAGGGTTTTCTACTTTATCCCTTTGTGTCTGCAGTATGTCAGGAGGATAACCTCTCTTTTGAAATTTAAAAGTCATTTCATTTAATCTGACTATTTGGGTTTCAGGATCACTGATTATTAGTGATGATCGAGCACCCCGATGCTCGGGTGCTCTGGCCGAACAATAGGTGGTGCTTGAGTGCTTTTGCCGAGCACCCGAGTATAATGGGAGTCATGGGAGAAGACCAGGCACCCCCTGCTCTGCAGAGGGGAGGGTTTCTGGTCCATAGGGAAACGTCAGAAAATGGTGGAAACACCACAGAAATGGTTAGGGAACAGCATGGGGAGGATGTCTGGATGCATCTTGGACTCCGAAGTCGATGATATTCACGATGATGGCCGACTATTACGCCACTTTTACGAAATGACAAAAATACCCCCAAAAAACCCAAGACAACATCAATTTTACAGGAAATATTGTTAGGAAACATAGATTTATTGTATGTTAAGCGCAAGTGCTGCCAAAAATTACATGGTAGAGGCACTCCCATACAACCGGTATATCTTATAAAGGAGGGCCTCATTTGCATTGTGGTACTCCTACACTCCTAAAGCCTATGCACTAAGTGAAAGGGCTGCCAAAAATTACAGGCATTCCAATACACCCTTTATTACACATAAACGAGGGCATCATACACACCCTTGAAAAATTATCACTGATGGCCTGCTGCTGACACTCAAAAACAATAGGGGTGACATTCTGCTGCTGCACAGACCGTCCAAAAAATTTAAGGGACACATACTGCTGTCACCGCACCGCTAAGAGTCGCTGACGACAGTTTCTTTCTTCGCTATCCGCCACGGGAGGCCGGTGCCCCACCAGCAGCGTGTGCCGCGTCAGCTGTTCCACTCTTGCTCTCCGCGGTAATTCCAGGTCCAATTGCGTTTATCTAAGTTGCTGCACTTAAAAAGCTTGAAGTTTGATCTTAGGATCAAGTTGGCTGTCTGCAGGGAGGTGAGCTAACACCTGTCGGAGCCCCTGCCTCTCGCCGCCTCCCTGATGCTATTCGCTGAGTATCCCGGGAGACAGAATCATTTACTTAAAAAATTTGAGTGTTCGGGGGGTGGAGCCTGACCGCTGAGCGCGATGGAAGCTTGATTCTGAGCTCCCGCTGCACACTCCTGCACTTTACTTATTTAAGACCGCAAACAGCACAAGAAAATGGTCAAGATCGGTTTGGACAGGACCAGGGACCCTCCCTCGACGCCCAAACATAAGAAGAACCAACAGGAGATGGATCGTTTCTTCAGAAAACATCTCTCCGTCTCTCCGTCGCGCTCAAACAAGATGGTGCAGCAGGTAATTGAGCGCGAAACAGACGAGGAGACGGAGGAGGGAGCGAACAGTCATACTGACCCTGAGGAGCCGTTGCTCCAAGAGGACAATGCCACACTCACAAGGTCCTTCTTCAAAAATACCCTCTCTCAAGCCTTAGCCCCCTTGCTAAGAGAAATGAAGGACCTCAGGCAAGATGTCCGCGCCCTTGGCCACCGAGTTGAAACTCTAGAAGGTAACCAGGGCCTAATTGTAGATCACAGCACGGGTGTTGTACAAGCCATGGAGGCCCAAGTGACCTCCCTGAACACCACTTATTCCTTGATCGAAGATCAGGAAAATAGAAGCAGACGCAGAAACATCAGGCTGAAAGGTGTTCCAGAAGACATCCCTCCTACAGCCCTTGAATCTACCGCCATGTCTATTTTCGCTGACCTGCTCGGGGCTGATAGAGTACAAACAGTGATTATCGAAAGAATTCACAGATACCTGCGCCCACCACCCCAGCAGGGCGATCCACCTAGAGACATCATCTGCGGTCTCCTAAGCTTCAGAGACACAGCGGCCATTCTCCGTGCTGCCAGAGACAAAAGAGACATTCTTCTTGACGGACATCCTATCTCCCTCTATCAGGACTTAGCACCTTCCACGCTCCTGAAAAGAAGAGCCCTCAAACCGCTCACAGATCACCTCCACGGTATTAAAGTGCCTTACTGGTGGCTGTTTCCTTTTGGTCTTACCTTCAACATGGACAGTAGACGCTGTACCATCCGCACGCCGTCTGAATTGCCTGCTGCCTGGGCGCTGCTGGATATCGCTCCCTTGCATGTTGAGTCCTGGCTGCCGGTGGATATATCACTAAAGAAACTACCTCCACTTCCATCCGTGGAACCCTGGTCTACAGTCGCTAGAAAGAAGTCACCGAACAGTAAGAGGAGAATTGTGTAATCCTGACGGGAATACCACTCAGACCTAGGCTTGAGGCCTGAGCATGTGGCACTCTCCGCACTATTCCATTCAGGAGAGGCCTCTTATGGCCTAAACAGGGGCGTAACGATCGCGGTCGCAGAGGGTGCGACCGCGACCGGGCCCGGCAGGGGAAGGGGGCCCGCTGCACTGATATGTAATGGGAGTGCTCTGATGGGGTCCGGCATGAAGCACAGTGATAATGCCGGGCCCATCAGAACGCTCTTCAAACGATAATAATGTACACCCCTGCCGCAGAGGCGGGGAGGAGGGGGGTTGCAGAGGCAGAGGGGAGTAGAGGCAAGGGGGGGGGCCCAGAGGTAAGGGGGCGGCGCACGCTCTCACCGGCAGTTCCAGGGTGAACCAGAAAGCGCTCTCCGCTCCCTGCTTCTCCGCTCGCTGTTCTTCTAAGCTCCAGCGCTCCCCCTGCAGGCTGCACATGGTGCTGCTGGCTGTGGAAGGAGCGCTGAAAGCCCGGGAATCGGCCTCCAGCACAGCCAGCAGCGCGATGTGAGTTCGGGAGCGCGTCATCAGAGAAGGTAAGTATGTGTTTTTTTCTTTCATAAAGCTGAAGTCTGGAGAGGGCAATGGAGGCAAAAGGGGGGTAGGGGGCTGCACAACTATAGTGAGGAGCACAAAAGTGGGCATTTTTACTGAGGAGACACCTATTATCTATCATAACTACTGTGAAGGGGCACCTATTATCTGGCATAACTACTGTGAGGGGGCACCTATTATCTGGCATAACTACTGTGAGGGGGCACCTATTATCTGGCATAAATACTGTGAGGGGACACCTAATATGGCATAACTACTGTGAGGGGCACGTATCTGGACATAAATACTGTGAGGGGGCATCTAATCTGGCATAACTACTCTGAGAGGCACCTAACATGGCATAACTACAGAGGGGGCACCTAACCTGGCATAACTACTGTGAGGGGGCACCTAATCTGGCATAACTACTGTGAGGGGGGCACCTATTATCTGGCATAACTACTGTGAGTTGGCACCTAATCTGGCATAACTACTGTGAGGGGCACATATCTGGACATAACTACTGTGAGGGGGAATCTAATCTGGCATAACTACTGTGAGAGGGACCTAACTTGGCATAACTACTGTGAGGGGGCACCTAACCTGGCACAACTACTGTGAGGGGGGACCTAATCTGACACCTAATCTGGCATAACTACTTTGAGGTGGCACCTAATCTGGCATAACTATTGTGAGGGGACACATATCTGGCAATAACTACTGTGAGTGGGCACATATCTGGGCATAACTACTGTGAGGGGACACATATCTGGCCATAACTACTGTGAGGGGGCACATATCTGGGCATAACTACTGTGAGTGGCACAAAAGTGGGCATAATTACTGTGACAGGAACAAAGGTGGGCATAACTGCTGTGAAGGGGCAACAATGTGGGCATTAGTACTGTGAGGTAGCATTTATGGGGAAATGTCCTAGATTACCCTGCTATACATTGGCATGGCTCAGTCTTGCAGGCCAGCACAGCGCCCCCTGCTGGGGATTTCACAGGGGCAGTCACCATCCCTTCCTTATGTGATTATTCTTTTTTTCTGTATCACCACAGAGACCTTGTTCTGTATCCAGTGGACATCACACCGACACCAGCGCACACACCTGGATGAGATAGGACCAGCTTTTATTGTATAAAAATGAGGGGGGGGGGCCCGATCCAAAGTTTGCACTGTGGCCCATAAAACTTTTGTTACGCCACTGGGCCTAAATCAACCTCCATTGAGTTCTGTGCAACAAACTTTCTTTGGGTCACCCTGGGACTTTCTGTTTCATCTCTCTGAGATCGCTGGACAGGCGGATTCCCCAGGTCTTTAGCGAGTGTGTTCCCGTTTAAACCGTTTGCTTAGGTCTATCTTTGAGCAGACTTTCATGTTCTTTCTACCGTTCTTCTTTATTAGGTTACGGCTCTTTGGGCCACTCTTATGACCACTTTGTGTGCCTCTGTTGTTGTTTTCAGCAAAGACCATACTCATTAACCTTGCTTACTAGTTTTAGGTTTACTTCTTGGCATTTTCTGCTGTTCAGGTTATTTTATGGATGCAGCATTACTGCCTAATTACAATGTTGGTTCTTTGATTGTTCTGTCACTATGGAAGTGTAGGTCTGTATTGCCAGGTCAGGGTTGAGAACCTGATTCACTTCTTACCCCTTAGTCACACTGATTTCAGAGTGACTGACACTGCAACCGCCCTCGCAGTGCATAACTTGCTGTAATACAGCACTACTTTCTCCACTACACTTACCTACTCAGTTTTAGTGGTGTATATCTGTTCATACCCCAGTTTATAGTCCTTATCCCTATACGCAGACAGTATATTTATCATCAGTATTCAATCAGACCGGCACTTCGCTTGTAGTTTTTCTAGGTGCTTTTATTGTCACATATGTATATTAATGTGACACGTTTCGGCTATATTAGCCTTCCTCAGACATTTACAGAATCACATGTCTCAAGAGGAGCGTCCCTCCTTGACGCGAGCACCGCTGAACTCAAACACTGCAGTGCTGTCCAAGCACCCACTCCAAGTATATTTATCATGTCTTCTCTTCATTTCACAACTTTTATTGTCTCAAACCCCCCCCAGAAGAGATCACAAGTTATCACTCTTTTAAAAAAATGTAAATCTGACATATGTTTTTTGCAGGAAACTCACATCAAGTCCTCTAACATCCCCAAGATGCCTACTTATCATTTCAACCAATGGTTTCATTCTGCATTTAGCTCTGAAGCCAGGGGTGTCAGTATAGCCGTCTCCAGGCATGTTCCATTTGTTCCTGACCTCACTCAGTCGGACCCAGATGGACGATTCCTTTTTGTTAAAGGTAAAGTGGGTAATAACCTTATTTCTCTCACAGGTCTATACGCCCCTAACAAACACCAACATAAATGGCTGAAATCCACACTACAAAAATTTGAAGTCTTCGCAGAGGGCCTTAAAGTCTTAGGAGGTGACCTCAACATCTCATTGAACCCCTCTCTTGACATGTCCCCAGGTCATTCTTCTGTTTCCCAGAGATCTTTAGGCACTATACACAAAACCCTTGCTAGCTTCCATTTAGTGGACTCATGGCGCACTTTGAATCCCTCCGTTAAGGACTATACGTTTTTCTCTGCGGTCCATAAGTCCTTCCAGAGACTAGACTATATATTCTTCTCGGAGAGCCACCTATGCACGCTCAAAAGTTTGGCCATAGGCCAGATAACCGTTTCTGATCATGCTCCTGTCACCACGGAAATTTCTTTCCATGAACTAACACCTAGGGAGTGGCAATGGAGACTAAACAAGACGATATTGGACTCTGAGAAAAATGTATCTGACATTGCTTATAAGCTATCCCTGTTTTTTCAAGACAATATACCCACAGACACCTAACACACCATAACATGGGAAGCGCATAAAGCCTTCATTTGTTGATTGCCCTAGGCACTAAATTAAAAAGAGACAGGCAGAAGAAGCTTAACTCCCTATTAAGTCAAATAACTACAATTGAGTCTTTACAAAAGAAATCCCTTTCTATTCCCAAACAGGCTGAACTACTCTCCCTCAGGAGACAATTAAAAGAACATCTAAATATCAAATGTGCCAAAGCATACCAGTATGCCAAATTTAAATACTACGCCCATGGGAACAAAGGTAACAAATTAATGACCCATCTATTGAAAAAGAAAATAGACTTACAATTCATCCGTAGTATTAGAAATGGACAGGGGGAGTTACTCACCTCTACCAAGGACATCGCCAGAGAGTTTAACTTTTTCTATGCCAAGTTGTATAACTTGTCCTCTTCTCAATCCTCCACCACTCCCCCACCACTGCCCCAAACACTGATGTAGTCGAGCAGTTCCTTTCATCTCTCCAGTTACCCACTTTAAGCGATGAAGACCGCTCTTTTTTTGCTCTCTCCGATCTCCCAAGCTGAGGTCCAGAAGATCATAGCCTCAATGCCCTTAGGGAAAGCTCCAGGACCAGACAGACTTCCAATAGGTTACTATGAGAAGTTTCTCAAAACCCTACTTCCTCATATGACAGAGTGGTGTACTGCCCTCTTCGAAAGCAAAACCCTTCCTAAACAAGCTCTAGAAACCACAATCACTATGTCAGAGTAGTTAAAAATTCAGGCAGAGTCTGATTAATTATGGATCGTATTCGATCGAATAACTTGAGAGAGACAACCAGGTTCGCTCTACTCAAGGAGATCTAACCTGGAATATCTTTATTTTATACCCCATGAATATGGGAGTAGCTGGGAGGATTTTATGACGTTACAATTCATAAGATTAAGCCAAGGTTTACAAATCATCTCATATGACATATCCACAAAGAAGGTAAGGATGCTAGGGAATGTGGCAGTTATAGGCCAATTTCTCTCCTCAACATAGATGTAAAAATTTGGGCCAAACTACTGGCCTCCAGGCTGAACTCCATCACCCCCCGTATCATTCACCCAGACCAAGCGGGTTTCATAGGTAGGGAAGGAAACTTTCACTCCTGTTGAATAGTGAATGCGGTGAAGCTAGCTTCCCAAAATCATTTACCCTTGATCCTTCTCGGCACCGATGCCGAGAAGGCGTTTGATAGAATAAGCTGGTCATTTATGCAGAACACCTTACAAGCATTCGGTATCCCTGACACCTTTATTAGATCAATTATGACTAGAGATGAGCGAGCACTAAAATGCTCGGGTGCTCGTTATTCGAGTCGAACTTTTCCCGATGCTCGGGTGCTCGTTTCGAGTAACGAACCCCATTGAAGTCAATGGGAGACTCAAGCATTTTTTGCAGGGGACCAAGGCTCTGCCTAGGGAAGGCTGGGTGAAAACCTGGAAACCTCAGAAAATGATGGAAACACCACGGAAATGGACAGGAAACAGCAGGGGCAGCATGCATGGATGCCTCTGAGGCTGCTTAATCCCACCATTTCCCCTAAATTCTCAGTCAACAGCCTGGTGGTTATCCTCATGGCAATTGTGCTCACCCAGACCAAGAAAGGCGATGCAAATACCCATCACATGTTAGGGAAGCACCCAACTAGGTGCAACGAAGGTCCATCACCGCCTGCAGGTGACACCACTGCTCATACTGGCACTGCAGCTAAAATCAAGTTTAGTATCTGTTCTTATCAGTTGCTGTGGCTGTTGGATGTATAGTGGTGAGCATAGCTGATTCCCAAGCATCTAAAAAATAAATCAGTACAATATCTAATACGTCCCCCTACCCGGGTAAATTGTTTGGAGAGAGGGCCTGTAGTTGGGGGGGAAGGAGGTTTCGCTGGAAGAGCCAGGGGAGTGCCCCCTGGGCTAGCGTGTGTGGTGGTGACAACA